>CM057048.1:17789573-17797073 GCA_029948455.1 Solanum rostratum
TAATATAAGGGCTTAAAATCATCAATAAAGCACGGCTCATACTTCAATAAAATTTAATAAAATCAAATAACGAAAATCCACATTTAAAGTAAGTTAAAGTTCATGAAAACAATTGAAAAGAGTTTAGGTCTTCTTGGTTGAAAGGGACCCAGAATCAATCTCACATACCTTGATTGAGAAGTTGAAATATAATGAGAAGAATCTAGCTTGAAATTGAAACCCCAATGGACCTCTAGCTTGAGTCTTGGGAGGAAAGCATAAGGAGGATTTTTAGGAATGATTTTTAGAGTGAGGATGTTTCTAATAGGAATGAATTAAAGTGGAGGGATATCAGCTGATTTAGGGGTATAGAATAGGTAAAAAGGTCATAAAACACTATCAAAATAAAACATAACTACGTAAAAGCCATTAATGAAATGGGTGGAAAATGGGCCGTCAGGGCTTCACCGGGACTAACATGGTCTGTGAAGTACTTCACGGGCCGTGAACAGTGCCTGTGAGACGACACTTAGACAAATTTCGCAATGCTCAACACTTGAAATTTTTTCGAAGCAAAGGGGTGTCACACGGACAGCCACACGACCCGTGTGACACTATACTGATCGTGTCAAACACCATGAAACAACACTTAGAAAAATTTCGCACGAAAAAGTTACGAGACAATGATTTTGTACTTAGAAAAATTTCACGTCGCGAGCTCATACGGTGGGCTATACGGCCCGTACCACACCACACGGATCGTGTGGGTGGTTGTGTGCCCACACTTAACCTAAAACTCCCTGTAGAGTCCCCGTAATCGAAATTATGGCCAAGTACCCCTTCACTGGAGATCACACGGTCTGTGTAACTTTACACTGGCCGTATGGGCCTCCCATAGAGTGACACTTGGTCAAATTTTCTCTTGGAGCGACATTGTGAGGTCCGATAGAGTCGTTCGAAAATCCGTGTCCTTATATATGGTATCTTTGTTGACTATAAAACTGGTTTGTATTGGTAAAGTTATGACGTATATTTTGGTGTAGGTCATATATTATTAATCACATTGAAGTAGACATTATTATTTAACTATAATGTGCATCATTTTGTGGGTGGATTTTTTTTTGTGTGTGTGATATACGAAAACCCCATCTATTTTTGAATTTTATTATTAAAACTTGTGTTTGGTATGTTTTTAAATTTTCGTTGAAATGTATTACAAGATATGAATTTTAAGATTGAAGGAGTCATTTATGATGCAAATACCAATTAAGGTGGCATAATTATGATTGCGAAAAAGAAGATTTTAGTTCAATTTGTTTTTATAATGTAAAATTTCATTTTGTATATGTATTTTAGTATTTTTAATTTAATATGTTTTTATGATATAAAATTACATTTTGCATATTAGTATAATTATTTGATATGCCAGTATTGCTTTGCAAAATAACACCATAGATGTAATACTTTATAATTTAAATTTTTTTACAGATGAAATTTTTTCAACATTGGTGATTTTTTCATATATGCTATTCTTATTATTTGTTAATTTGATGATAATAATTGATAGATAGTTGATGACATTATGATATAAGACATTATATAATTGAAACTAATAAAAATCAATTTTACAATGCATCATTTTTAGTTGATGTGAAATTTCATTGTTTTTAAGTGTAAACTATCCATTGTATTTAAAAACAATTGTACACCAAACTTAACCCACAACATACGCTATTGAGTATACTCAATTTTGAAATTACATTTATAAAATAATATTCTCAGTGTAATAGTTAATAATAGGTTGTAATTTGATTATATTTTGGTGTAAGTTATTAATTATGGTTAAAAGTAAAGATCAAGATTAAAAAAAATTATAAATTAAAATAAATATATAAAATTAAAAAAAAGAGAAGTAAAAAAGAAATTTGTTCAAAGAATTAAAACGGAATTAAAAAAGGTAGAGAAGAATTTTTTTTTTCCTTCAAACAATACTAGAAATTAAAAAAAGAAAAGAAAGGTAAAATTCAAGTGAGAAATATAGAAACGGATAGAATTGAAGAGAGAGAAGAGTAAGATATCTATATCTATCTATACCATATTAAAAACGTGAAGGGCCTCAGAAATGTTGTTTGAATTTTTTTGCCCTTCATTAAAAGATTCTTCTTTAGATAAAATTATTTTTTCGCCATTTTCTGAATTTATTATTTTATTTTTTATTTATTTAATTTTAGAATTCACTTTTGAATTAGAATTTTTTTATATTTAGAATTCACCTTTGATTTAGAACTATTCTATATAAATAATTGTTTAGGCTACGGAGGAAAAAAGGAAAAATAATATTATTTTTTTAATATCTAAGACTGAGAAAAAATTAACTAAAATTTTGATAATTAAATATTTTGTTTATAAAGTATATAATATAGAAAATTTGAAAAGAAAAAGAGTAATTAAAATTACGTTAAAAGCATGAAATTACTCATTTTACATTTAGGAGTCTTTTTTAAAATTAAATTTTAATCAATTAATAGAAATATTGTTTGAACTTTTTGCCCTTCATTAGAAGAGTATTTTTCCTCTAAGCTATTATTTAATTATATTTATAATATTGACTTTTAAAATATTTGGAACGAAGCGATAAAATCCTTGGAAAGAATCCTAAATCTTCCTTATTTGAATCAAGAAAACACCCTAATGCCGCTAAGGAAAATTCTAATTTTACCATGGATTCTAATTAGTGATAGAAATTATATATATAAGACGTTTATAAATAAAAAATTTATCAAAATTAGTGAATTTTTTAATCTTTTTATAAGTTCATAATTAAAAAAAAAATCTCTGTAATGTTTGTTATCAAACGACGTACAAGAGAACTTTTTAAAGCAACATAATTTAGTGATGGCTAGAAAGACGAAAAGTAATATAATAATTATCAATCCTAGAAAATTAGCACATACACAAAAAAAATTAAGAAAACTTTTATAAATACAATCCCACAAAACCAGCGCATAAATAAAAAATAAAAAATATAATATAAAATAAATTTCAAAATAATAAAATTCTACGCATTTAAACCAAAAAGAAAAAAATATTAATGTCATTAAAAAACTGCCTCTAAATTTAGGGAAAGATTAATATAATAAGAAAATAGGAAAAGATAAATATAACTACAAAAAAACACAATAAATAAAGGACAAAAAAAAAAAAGGAACCATAACTAAATGAAAACAAAATACCATAAATAACTAACTCCTTAATGACTGTATTAAATGAATAGATTAGGATGCTAAACTGTAATTTAAAAAAAAATATCAACTATTAATTATATATTGTGTTGTAATTTTCATCATTTATTTTTCTACTTTTATTGTATTTATAAAATCATCAATTGTTTTCCACTCTAATCGTCTTTCCATGTCTAGTATTTTCTGCTTGTGGGGCTGATATACTTGAGTTGAGGATCTTACCGAAACTGCTCCTCTATCTCTATAAAGATTCCGTAACTATTCCAAAAATGGAAAGTTCGACACAATTGGTATTTTTTTTTGGAAATTGGAAGCAGTTACTAATTCATAATCTGGCATGTACAGAATGAAAACTTCATTCTCGATTCTACGAGAATTTTTATGAAAGCCTTTCATTTGCTTCTCTTCGATTCTTTTTGATGAATTCGCGAGCACTACAAATATTCCTATCAATTAAACCTTCTACTACGTTAAACGTGTCTCGCCAGACATTTCCCTCGCGGAAAGCCATAGTTTCTTTTTCAATTTCCAATTGGAGCTCCCTTAATTCTTCTTCTGGGATGTCTGGAAAACGAGGATCATTCTTTTTTTCTTCCAATAAAGCGAAGACGGCATCTTTCTATTTTTTTCGTTGATTACTATCATCATTTTGACGATTTAGAATATCTTCACTACACTTTTCATAGAGGTGACTGTGCAAATTTTTCCAAAATTGAATAATCTCATCGCCTTGTTTATGATCTAGATTCTTGTAATACAATTCTATCCACTTAGTAGACGATTGTTTTGGCATTGATTGTTTTGGCATTGACATATCATCATTTTTTAATCTATTCATGAGCGGGGGGGCTAAGCGCAGTTCTTTGAATCAAAGGTTGAATGAAATCGATTCTTTTTTAGATAACAAAATCTAAATCGGATAGGATAGATGGATGGATCTATCTTTCTATTCATATATATTACTAATCAAAATGGATTTCTATAGTGTTGTAGCGTAGCAAGAAGACCCAAATCCTTGATTTGGCCAGGAAAGACTGCACTGCTTTGGGCCCAGGAAGCGAAGGGAATGAGCTCGGCTGCTTCTCCTCCACACTTCTTTTTCTCCGTGCCCGTTCCGCATGCGCTTCGCACGCCATTGGCGCTTTGCTCTCCTCTTATTCTTCATTGGACGGTTCAAATGGACTTCGCCATTCTTTCCCAACTAAAATCGAAAGGGTTGTATCACATCGAGATGTCGAACATACGCATAAAGGAATGTCTAGAGGACTGCCCGAAGCCAGAAAGAGTCTCGTCCAATCCGTACTTGAATCAATTGGAGAAGGAATGGCATATGAGCTTTCTTTCTATCAGGACAAACAAAGAAATAGGAAGGGATGGTTCTTTCATTCCATTGATAGAAGTCTAACTAGAAAAAGACTCTCTCTATTACTTTGAGAAGAGAATCGTTGGTTTGACCGACGAACTACGTGGGAAAATAGACCTTCTTTCTTTGATTTGAAGCAAGATTTTTGGAAAGTAACAATTCCATTCAGTTCGCTTTCGGAAAACTTGCTGGTCGCGGATTAGTTCGTTCTGCGCCGCCAGCGGCCTCAACTCAAAGGCGCAGTCGCAATTGAAAAGGTAGTACTAAAGGGATGCACCATTAAAGTAAATGCCCTGCCCAATTGAATCAATAGGTAAAATAGCCACGAGCGGTTAACAAGAAAGATAAGATGCACAGAAGGACTCTCGGAATAGAATAGGGTCTTTGGCTGCTTTCAGGACGGCTTACCGCAGAGATGCTCTCGAAGCTGATCTGGTAGTCGCTAGCAGAGGAAGGCCCTAGTGCTCCATGGTTAGTGCCTCTCAGGGGTCTAAATGGCTTGGACTTGAGATTCTAAGGGCCGATTGATCAAGGCCCAGTACAAGCTCTCAATCCAGTCAAGAAGTCTTGGCTCTTTCGCCTGAAATGGCACACGAGGGAAAGCCAGTGATTGGGAGGTTTTCTTTTTCAGTTCTTGCATGCTTGGCATTGTGTCCAAAATTACTACCTGTGTATAAAAAAGTAAGTTCATTGATACATTGTTGGTACCAAGGTTTAGCTAAAATGACTCTATAATTGCGATTTATCCTATATTAGAGAAAAAGGGCCTTTGAGATAGAAAACTTACCCATACTCTTCCCCTCACCCCCACTTACATATAGACGCCTCCAAGCTCATTGCGAGCTCACAGTAATGAAACCCCCTAAATAGGAAATAGGAAGAGGGCCCTTAGGAGAGAGACGAAAGATCTTAAGAAATGGAGCCCGGGTCAGTTTCCCCCCCCAACACCTGGTCGACCTCTGCTTCAGTAATGAAAGCATCCATGAGTTGTGTCCTTGGTCAGCTAGTAGACTGAAAGGCTATTCCCTCCCTAACCCTAAGGTAACCGCTATGCAACTCATTTCCTGGGCAAGCGGGGGAATGGAATCAACCCGAAATGGGCTTTCATTTCTTTCTCATCATCTTAAACCACCCGAAAGGCTTACGCCCTTGGTACTTTACATAATCTGAAATGAGGAAACTCCTAATGCGAAGGTAGACTCCGGTCTTCTTATTCAAGTAGTTAACATTTCCCTTCGGTAAGCATTCCTTGGGCGAAGAGGGGATTTGCGCATCCAACGATAAGATAAATGGCCTTGCTTGCCTTTTGTGATCTGCCAATTGCAATACATGGAAAAGGTTGACACAACCTATTCAAACAGCTCTTATATACGCGCTATTTCATGCACACTTGCAGCCGCAGATCGTCTTTTCCAGAGCCCACATTCAAAGTCTCCTTCGAGAAATCGACGACCCAAGACACAAATCACCAAACACACATATGAATATGAGGAAGAGATCGTCCGTTTTTGATATACAAACTTCAACGGCTGCAGGAGAACGCTTTCTATTAGATAAATAACCTTGGTCGACATAGAGACGTGACAGAACTCTCTCTTTACGCCTCTTCTCATTAAGGAATAACGACTTGGATGCTTTATTTTTGGTACCAACAATTAAGAATTGTTTTCCCCTACTTGCTGCGTCAAAAACTAAATCACAAGCTTCTGATAAAAAACGAGCAGTTCTAGTAAGATTTGTAATATGAATACCCTTACGCTTTGCAGAGATATAAGGCGTCATTTTAGGATTCCATTTCCTAGTACCATGACCAAAATGAACTCCTGCCTCCATCATCTCTTCCAAATTTATGTTCCAATATCTTCTTGTCATTTCTCCCCACAACCTCCCCCCTTTTTTTTATTCTTTTTCAAAAAAAAAGAGACGAGGAACCCTGAACTGAAATAAATAATTGTTCCGATGGAACCTTCTTTTCTACCGTAGATTGGACGTAGATACACGACCCAAACATACCCGAGTATCCTTTCTAGGAGGATAAGTAATCCGCCTTTTCATCCTTCCTCATTATCATTCTACGATGGAAGGACGGGATGATCCGAGGATAACTCGACCTATTGAGGGAGACGGGGACTGGGAGTAGAGAGTGCGGGGTTTTGTCACCACCATATGCTCTCTGCAGGCTACTCAAACACTGATAAAGGATTTTCGTGACTCTTCCACAATTTCTTCATTTAGTAACTGGATTCCCTTGACCTTCGCGCTGGCGGAGATAGTGGTTGTAGTGTGGACGACCTCACACCTGACAAGAAATGCAAGCACCCTTGCTCAACCCCCTTCAGTCCGACATGTGAGTAGAAGGACTGTGCTGATTCTTCCCCACATCCTGCGGTAACGGTTGAAAAACTAGAACTCGACTCGAAGAGTTGAGATAGCTAATCCCTAAGCAATCACTTAGCTGCAGTTAACCCTAGCCTTAAGCGCGCTCCGAAAGAAAGTGACTTTCTTTATTTGCAAAGAAGCATATATGCCTGACTTTTCAAGGAAGGGAGGTGATCAAGCGAAGGCTTGGTTCCTTCCTCGCTGTACCGAGGGAAGTCCTGGCACATCGGCCAGCTCCTAGTTTTCCGACAAAGAAAGTAAAAAAAGATCGGTGCCACGGGGAGATCGCGAACCTTTGTCCCCTTTACCTTAATGGTCCTCAGTGAAACTGGGGAACATAGTTCTTTATCTGATTTCGTCGTCTAGTTGTTCATTCAACCAGACCTAAGGCAGTTACGTCCTATCTTTCCATTGGGGTCGATATACAAATCACCTTAAATCTAAGAAGTCGGGTAGGCGGGAGTGGAAAAAAAAGAATTGAACTGAAAATATTTTATGGAGATATCTATTTGGCAGATAAGATATCCCGACATAGCG